>JACEVL010000495.1:2171027-2186027 GCA_020284085.1 Aporrectodea caliginosa | reverse complement strand
GACCTTGAGCAAGTCCTTCGCGCACAGTTGCTCTGCAATATAATTGTATCTGCGACATCGTCGTTTGTACACTTCTGAACTTTCGCAAGACGGCAAAACCTAAGTGCAGTTGTACTGTATTGCAAGAAATAATAACCAATTTTGAGTCTATTTTTTTTGTTTCCTGGAATTTGAGATAAAATTGATCAATATTTATCAAGATCTTTTTCTTAACACAGAAAAGAGACCAGCATCTTTTAGTTGAGTAACTGCCTCGGACGAGGCTCAAACGGTCGAACCGAATCGGCCACCGTGCCCCACTTAAGTAGGCTTTTATGGATGAAAGTTCGAGTGACACGACCTCGGCCATTTCAAGCCCTGAATTTTATACTTGCACATAAGCATCGGCTGCTTGTTCTCTTCGTCTGCACTGACTGCCTCTCCTCGTCCCCTCTGGCGTCCTATATATAAAGAGAACTCCTTCGTACTTTCATCATCTTTGCCTGGTTCTCCTAACTACTCGATCGACCCAGCAATCAATCAACATCGTTTCTGAGATTTTTATTTCCTGTCAGTGAACGAAGACAATCGCCTGTTAAACATCTTCCAGTGCTTAATTCATCGCTTGAGACAGATATTATAGCGCATTTTTTTATAATATGGTATCGACGGTCTGGTCTATAGGCCCTATATAGCTCTTCGGGGATTTTGATATTACAACACAGCTTCTGTTGAATTGCTCCCAAGGGAGAGCTTGGTGCGTTTCCTACGAGCTTTGAAGAAAAACAGGTGACTGGGTTGTTTCAGAAAATAATTGCAGGCGCTATTATTGATAGGAAAAACACATATAAAGCCTAACTGATTAAAATGATGGAAGGAGCATCAGCGAACATAATCGAAATGCAGTTGACGAGAGTCATCATACTGTACTCTACAGTCTACACTACGGTGGCGGTAGTGCGGTGGTATTTTGGAAGGTGATGGTGGTAGTTTATGGTGGGATTGAAATGGTAACAATGATACGCGCGATAATGACGACGATGACGATAATGTTGTTGATGTTGAAGAGTGTGTTTATGTTGTTGTCGTTGTTGATGATGATGCTGGTGATGATAATGACGATGATGATGATGATGATGATGATGATGATGATGATGATGATGATGATGATGATGATGATGATGATGATGATGATGATGATGATGATGATGATGATGATGATGATGATGATGATGATGATGATGATGATGATGATGATGATCATGATGATGATGATGCATCATGCGATGATTGATTGATTAATTGCTTTGTTTTTCTTAGACTCAGATCGATGCTCTGCCAGAACTCATAGCGAGGCACATAACAGAAAAGCGCCAACTGGTGACCTGATCTGTCTGCTGGCCCTCTGGCGAATGAATCGAAATACACCGCTCCAACTGCTCCGTCTGAGGCTACGCCAGACGCAGTCTAAATGGGAAGGAGAGAGGGAATGAACGGAGGAAGGAACCAACTAATAGTTGAATTAAATAACGGTGGAAGGATGAATTCATTAAAAAGTGAACAAATAAAGATGGCTGAACAGAATCAGAGGGTCAAGAACATGGGAATTTCGGATGGAACGGAAGAAATTAGAAATCGAAAGAAGAAAGAAAGACAGAGAGAAGTATGGAAGGAAGATAAGAAAAGAGGGAAGAACGAAGATCGGAACATGGAATGAACGAATGGAGGAATAGACGAATGAAGGAAGGAAAGAGGAATGAAGGAAAGATAGGAATGAAGGAAACAGGGCTCAAACAATTGATCATGACTGGTAGCCTATAAAACTGGTGTTAAGTTGGTTGTAGTCGATGCAGCATATTAACCTGGTTGGTGTTTGGGGTGAGACGTATAGTGCCTTGGCTTCGTGAGTGTTGCTTTTAGACCTTTAAAGAAACAGTTCAACTTTGACAGCGTTACACCGCTCAATCCCGGTGACTTAGTCAGCCTGTGATAACGATGGGTTTGTGATATCCGGATTCAATTTCAGCGAACAGGGTACATTCGTATCAACAGACAGTTAGAAAGCGGTAACTGAGGGGAACATTTCAACGATGCATTGCGATCTGAATCCTGCGTTCGGTCTTGGTGCAGTTATGATGATTCTCATATCTACTAAGGGCAAATTATTAATCCTCAACAGTCCTAATATAATTATCGCCTAAAACTAGTATCTTTAATTATAAAGCAAAACGATAATCATTGGCATCATCGGCACCTGTATATAGGCTAGCTTTTAGCAACATTGGCATTATATATACGCTGATGCTTTCGTCGTTATTTATATTTCTATTGTCTTCGCTATTCAAAACAATGCCATATTCGTTATCTCATCATTATCATGATCATTGGCGGCAGCAGTAGCATCTTTTTAATTATAGCACACGTATTCGTCGTCACTTTATTATATTATAGTCCGTAATTACAATCAATTTATCTTCGAATTCTTCCATTCTGTTCAATAAACGAAATTATATGACAACATGCTGTGATTAAATCTAAAGAAAATTTGTCAGAAACTGCAGGATTTAGACGTTTCTTTCTTTCATTCGGTCTCACCACCTTGACGCTCTAGAGCCGGATGTTCTGAGTGTTCTGTGCTTTAAAAGTCCTAAGTTCGCATCACAGAGGACAAGAGCTCCTATGTATACAAGTAGCCAATGTTCGCACTTCTCATGCAGTCAGTTGTGTGGCTAAAGTACATAATTTCCAGTTGTATTGTAATGTACGAAGAGACAGGTTGCAGACGATACAAGAGGAGAGGCTTTGTTTACAGTAACAGTTACAGTATACTGTAGACGTGGAAGCTGTTAGTCTAATCTAGTATAGTCTAATCTAATCTAATCTAATCTAATCTAATCTGAACATCTGATAAGCTCTTCTCGCAGCAGAGTCAGGAGCGCTTTCAGCGTGACAGGTCCGTGAAAAGAGAAAGGTCTTTAAGCAGCGAAGATATGCAGGTGAAATTCCCTCCATGGAATCCTGCTACGAACTCGTACGAACGAACTGTCATCAAATGTTTTAGTTGACCCGGTTCTTTGATGATGGCAAATATTGTGCGTAATAATAATTGCTTCTGATTACCTTACCTTATGAATAATGCATACATGTGTGAGCATATGTACAGCGTAGAAGGGGGCTGCTTAGGTAAAAATTAATATATAACGGATCGTATTGTAAACTTCAAATTT
Organism: Aporrectodea caliginosa; assembly: GCA_020284085.1. Taxonomy (NCBI): domain Eukaryota; kingdom Metazoa; phylum Annelida; class Clitellata; order Crassiclitellata; family Lumbricidae; genus Aporrectodea; species Aporrectodea caliginosa. Next base: position 2,182,821 of record JACEVL010000495.1, on the reverse strand, counting down.
CAAAAGCGCTACGTTGAAGTTAAACGTAGGGCACCAGCTTATTCACGAGCGCTGCGTCGTGTCCATTGATATAAAGAGAAGGGGAGTCTGGTTGCCGATGAGACGAGGTAGAGGAGGTAGAGGAGGTAGAAGAAGAGCTGCTGAAACGAGTTTCGTTGAGGACGAGAAAGTTTTGGAGGTGGTGGATGGATGGATGGATGGATGGATGGATGGATGGATGGATGGATGGATGGATGGATGGATGGATGGATGGATGGATGGATGGATGGATGGATGGTGGATGGGTGGATGGATGGATGGATGGATGGATGGATGGATGGATGGATGGATGGATGGATGGATGGATGGATGGATGGATGGATGGATGGATGGATGGATGGATGGATGGATGGATGGATGGATGGATGGATGGATGGATGGATGGATGGATGGATGGATGGATGGATGGATGGATGGATGGATGGATGGATTAGGGTATATATGAATAAAAAAACACTCAAGTACAATAATTCAATAGTTTTCAGATGTTATTCACAGTAAGAAATGACAATAGTTTAAAAATAACATTGAACGCAGACAATGTATAAGTAGCACGTTGAAGTCTCTATGACAATCATTGCAACAGGAAAATAAACTCAATTTAGCTACGGGTTTATGATACACTGTCTGGTATGGACGGAGCTCTACGCCATATATTTTACTCTTTTTTTTATTTTTTGTATTATCATATGCACACAATATATACACGCACATGCACACACACACACACACACACACACACACACACACATGTAGGCAGCCTAATATTTAACATATAGCTATACATAATACGCATAAAGAGGCGGGACTAGGCCCTAATCTTTTAAAAGAAAATCTAAGTCGCCATCACGCGAAGTATTGACCTAGTTTGGTGAAATTGACCAGCGTCTTATAGTCTTTTTGAAGCTATCCCAAGCAAATAGACACACCCACACATACATGCATACGTAAACACACATACATAAACACATACATACAATGTCATACATACATATGTAAATACAGACCCATACACATGCAAAACACTCACGTAATTATTTCTAATTATTTTCTAAAAGAACACAGACGCGCATGTATACGGTTACATACGAAGATTATACGTATACGAAGAAATAAGAGTTTAATTCGAAGAAGATCTCGGAGTCCCTTAACTATATTGGATCTTTCAGTTAAACGGTGCCTGGTGTCAACTAGAGTTCTGAATTCTAGCCAGTTACGGTTTGGAGACTTGATGAAGATTAGGACTTTCGTTTGTTTAATTGAACATGCATTTTAAAGGTTGTTTGGCCTGAGCTGGAAACAGGGAAATAGTTGCGACAAATGAAGTCATCAGCATTTTAAAGGTTGTTTGGCCTGAGTTGGAAACAGGGAAATAGTTGCGACAAATGAAGCATCAGATTACTATGTTTGATCCATTCGAAACAGAGTTTGAAACGACAAGCCGCGGGAACTACACTTGGTCTGACCTCGAGGCTTCGAACCCAGACAAATTACAGATGGAAGTCTAGGCTAGTCATTTCAAATTAGCCTTATTAAAATTAATGAACAATTTTAGAAACATTTTATAATGTTCCGTTATGTCAATGAATGTTTAATATTTCGTTGGAATGCATTCAAGCGTCCCACTGATGCTATATGAATGCAAGGTCACCTTGCATATCCCTGCCAGCATTTCCATTTTGGCATTAGCTGGGACCCATTATCCATACATGGACTTTAAATGGGTTCAACGTGGGATTACTGGTCTATTTATCTGGGCACCATATGGGCATGCTGGCAGGGATCTTCAGGCCTATATACTCACTAAGTTTCGTCAGTCGGGTCATAATTTTTAGACTTTGGCGTCACTCTGATTTTCAATATAATCATAGATGCTCCAAAGCCTATCTAATCCTGAAAGATCCACACTTGATTAAAGTACTTCCGTTTACTGCAACAGACCTACTTAGCCTGCGACGACGTCACTGGTGTGACGTATAGCGAATGCAAACGAAATCACAGGCCCTCTGGCGAATGACCGAAGAATGACGAAGCATGACGGGGCTAGACGTAGGTGTTGGCCGCCCTTCCGTTCTCGGCCGCAGCCCGTCGCTTGGACGCCCGTACGGAGGAAGGCGCCTGGCGCGTCTTGGCGTTGTAGACCCCGATGAACGATCCGTCTTCGTTGAACTTGGACGGATCGGCGTCGTCGTAGTCGCCCAGGCTGTCCGTTGAGTCCGAGTCCAACGGCTTCTGGTCGCTCTCGAGGGACTCGCGGCTCTTCCGCAGTTCAGTCGATCTCAGAGGAGGATTCCTGTTCGGTAGAACATGACCAGTGGAAATTTATATAGCACCGTGAAAATGGAGAAAACTATTACGGACCAGAGTAGTATGATTTGTGTGGATTTCATTTGGAGCATCATCGAACCATTCTTAATATTTTTATATTGAGTTAATAACGCTCGCTCGGTGAGTAAATCTGAACTTGAGGAGCGAAGTATTTGCGAATGAATTATTTACTCAAGGTCTATAGAATAACCGTATTAGGGATGAGACTCGAACCCTCGACGTTATGCCTCTGCCTGGGGGAACAGCGAAACAAACATCAGCACAAGAGATAAATATTATGAAAATTAAAATGAGGTATAAATAAACCTGATAAACGGATTTAATAATAAAGCACAATGAACTCGTGTAAGCAGAATTTCATTTACCCTATTTAGTGAGGTGAGAGTGAAAGATAATTTAAAACACCGAAGAAAATCAGATAGGACAGAACACGAGAGGACAACGAAGGATACAACATAAAAGCAGAGTACAATACAGAGAAGAATAGAACACAGTGGAGAGGACACAAGAGAACACGACATGATACAAAGAGACAGACACGAAGCGCGAATGGTCAGAGCCGAGTATGCATGCGTTGCAAAGTGGGACGACGTCGTTCTTACTTACTCTCGGGCATACTCTCCAAACGGTTGTTCATCGGTCTTGTGTGGACTTCCCCACAGTCTTTCCTTCTCGAAGACTAAAACAGTTAGACTGAAAGTCTAAACTCATCTTGCATCTTACGGAAAGAAACGCAATTCACCAGCACACCTAACACATCACTTTTTAGATGCCTCTCAAATGCATTGCAGTTGCTAATTATTGTACTATTCGCATGAAAAACAGATGTGTTGATGATATTTCATCCGTTCAGGTGTTAAATATATTTCTGTCCAAATGCAAAATCTTCCTCAGAAATTAAACAACCGGAAAGTTTGTCTTTCCTAATGGCTGACAGCAACCGTAAATTTCATAGTCGCGCAGACATTCGAATGCTATAGAAACAGTTTTCTTTCAAATTATGACGACTCATTAAGCGTCGCTTTAAACGTTTGATGAAACGAACGAACATATCTCACTGACTGACATGACTGACTGACACTGACTGGCTGAACTGACTCGCTGGCTGACTTACTGACAGACTGACTTACTGACTGACCGACTGACTGACCGACCGACCGACTGACTGACTGACTGAAGGTCTGATTGACGGATTAATGCAGTGGCTAATTGGCTGGCTTGCGTTTGATTAACGGACAGGTACATGTATACATGGTTAATATTCTGATCTGAAGACTGACCTGGATACATTTGACCTCGACTTCGGTAGATGGCGCAGATGATGAAAAGAATTATCAGGAGGAGAATGATGATGCACATGAGTACAATGAACCACCAGGCGGCCACATCACCTCTTCTCAGGATCAACTCTTCCACTACAAAATACATCGACATACATACCAATTGCAAACTTCGTTAGTTTGAGGCTTGTAGGAGTTTCTGCTGGATCGTTAAAACAAGCGCTATAGAAAAGAACAGGAGACACTCGCCTTGCAATGGGGTAGCAAAATGAAAACAGAATCAGCTCTGGAGACTGAGGCGAGGGACGATAATAAATGCACAGCAACTAAGTACCATTATTTTTTCGTCGTCATCACCATCATCATCACCATCATCACCATCATCATCACCATCACCACCATCACCACCATCATCATCATCATTTTCATTATCACCACCATCATCATCATCATCACCATCACCATCACCATCATCATCATCACCACCACCATTAATCACCACCACCACCATCCACCACCACCACCATCACCACCATCACCATCACCGCCGTCATCATCATCGTCGCCTTCGCCGTCGCCATCGCCATCGTCATCGTCATTCATCATCATCATCATCATCATCTTTCATTCTACTCTTCCGTCACTCATGATCCGCATCTTCATCGTCATCATCGTCGTCATCATTCATCGTATAGTCCTTCCATTTCTTCTTCCTACTCCTTCTTCCCATCCTTCGCCATCATCGATGCCATCCTGACCCAGTTAGCTTCATTGGTTAGAGCTTAAATAGTACGTGCCATACTCCTCTGTGCAAGCGAATCCATGGCAGGTTGGTCTCTCGATGAGATGTGTTTTCATAGATCTAAATCTCGGTCTAGCACTGTCCGTACACGGGGACCTTAAATGGCGCGACGCATATTCAGACGAGCAGAGGTGGTGAAGGATCTCACCCGATCAATTCATTGAAAATGAGAAGGGTCGAGGTCATATACGGTCGCTATATAAAAACGCTTATATATAATAACATATCTACAGTTAGATCGTAATAATGCGTTGTTGTCTCGTTGCAACTGACCTCTGGTTGTTATCGTTGTACGTTCACCTGCAACATTTGCAACAGACGATAGAGAAACAACACATTCAGCTTATTTAAAAGCTATCGTATACAGTTTGCGTGATGATGATGACGACTGCGGTGATTATGAGAACATCAAGTTAATCAATTATATCTCAACCAAAATAATCATTGGATTAAGCCATGCGCTGTAGATTAGCCTTTCCGTTCGCTTTTGAAACCTTTTCACATACTTACTTACTTGCAGCTGCGCTTAGCTGTAGCTGCAGTATTCTATAAGACGATCGGTCACAGACATGAAACTCTGGTCGATCAGCATTGGATGGGTTGCAACCGCAGTGTTGTCTATGATCTATCATTCATTCAGAAAGTTTGTAAAGCGGCCCTTCAAGATTTCTATTCAGAGGCGCTCCCGACTCAACCCTGGCGGAAAAAGGACAAACTTTAGGCTGTTACTAAATGTGTCAGAAACATCCCTAGGGAGACTATAGGAGTTGCAACTCCAGATGGAGCCCATTACAAACAGTCGGACCAACGACAGAAAATGCGCCACGTTGCATAATAGAGGTACGCGCGAAGGGAACCATGCAGCAGCTCACCATGAGCCACAGAGCGAAGGGAGCGACGGCCATGAAGACACAAAGTAGAGCGGCAGAGTTCTTGCAAGTAAGCAGAGGCCGTGCTCAGTAGGCATCGCCAAACCGTATCAGAGATCCTGCATATAGATTCGCTGAGGCAAGGGTAACCAATCTGGACATCCCGCATGTAATCTGATACATGGCCAATCTTAGCAATGCTTCCAGTGGACTCTTTACTAAGATTTGATCAGTTCCTAAAATCACTTAGTTGTTGAGTACTAATAGTGCTGATGGTAATAAAGCCGGGTCTTCGGTTCCGGCTTTAGGAACTTCCACCTACAACTCTTGGGTCCAGTCGATCATACCTCAGACCAAACATTCGAAGTTCGAACAGACTACTTTCTCGTACACTGCCTCAGTCTGCCTGTAGATGACTGAAGGGTCGTACTAACGTTCATAAGGCAACTGCTACTGATGAGGCCCTACATCACGCATGTTAGCTAGATCGTAAGTAAATCTCAGAATTGTGCCATCGGTTTATTATACCTGACGCACCTAAACAAGCCCATTTAGCATGGGCGTCCAGAGGGGCCAAGGGCCATTTATTTATCATCTTAATTTTTAACAATGAATGGCTATGATTTTTTCCACAGTTTCATTTTTTATCCAAACTAGTCAATGTAACCTGACAAATATATAAGAGCAATGAAACTTTTAACAGTTAGGTGCTTGAAATAAACATTCAGATATAGCTGAAAACGGACCCCAGAACGCTAACAGGATCCAAATCATGTCAAATGCTTCCAAAAGCGCGGGCGGCTGTTGGGATCCGCGCCAGACTCGCAATTCGCGGAAGCGAGCGCTGAGGGTGACGTGATAGGTCGCTTTCGACACCCTCGTTAGTTCCCCCTGCCAACAATTCAAAACTTTGCTCCCTTAAAAAATTCCTGCGGAATCCAATGGCTGTTAGATTTAAACTAACAGAATTCCAGTGAAACTAATTGGGTATTGGGTATTTGGGTATTATTTTGAAGAGCCACCTGTAAATGTTTCCCATGACTCAAGTAGGCCCTAATCTTACTAACCTTCTGTAGGTACATAAACTGTTATTATCTCCGATTTCGTTTCCTCTTCGTTGTCTTCTAGTCCGTTTACAGATACCACCTGAATTTCGTACGTTCGACCTGGTACCAAACCCGTCACGTTCGCCCAGTTTTCGTCTGTTATACGCTCTGTCCGGTTCCACCTTCCTACACACAGTCGAGTTTCAATTACACGATCCATATAGTCACATAATAAACTGAAAACCGTATACAAGCTCAAATGTTAGAAATGCCAGCTTATGTTAGAAGTCTTGATGTCTATATAGTGCGGCTGGACTCTTGCGCACTATTCTAGCAATAAATCGACAGACACCGTGGGGCAGAGCAAGACATCGGGTAGACGCCACTACTGTCCACTGTCCATTAGCGCCGGCGAATAAGCTGGTCTCCCTGACGTGGCTTTTGTGGGCGCTGAGAAATTTTCGAAGATTTATAATTATTACATTACATTTACATTACATTACATGACCCTACTTTTCCATTCCCCATTATTGTCTCCCTAAATGTGCTAAGCCCAATGTACTTTCTATAAATGTCGCTTGTAACACATTCTTCTCCATAAATTTATTTTCTAATGCCCCGTCTAACTGTTCCGCAAAGTTCCTCTTCCAAGTGCATCTTCCTAAAGTTATTCCCAACAGCTTATATTGCCCTTCCCCTAGTATACTTTCCCAAAACACACATCAATAATATTACTCTTCTACTGCGGTCTCCATTAGTAAGATCAGAGGATCGCAGTTCTAAAAAGCAGAACTGACCTTGGGGATCGTCCTTGTCTCTGTATTGCACGTAGAATTCACTTCCTGGGTTCCTAGGTTCCTCCTTTCCACTGGGAACCCAGGAGACGTTGGCAGACGTGTCACCTACATCCACACCACCGATTTCAGGTTTCGAAGGAGCTGGAAAAAACAGACACCATTTATCTGCTGGTCACAACAAAAGAGACGCTGACGCCATCTTGATGCATTTTATTTCGTCTCCGCCATTTTTAATATCATATGATCGTGACATTAATCATTATTAGTAATTCTTAAAATAATAACCATAAACCATAACCACACTTTTTATTGAACCAATTAAACAAAAAAGGTTTTGACAGATGCAATAGGATACAAACGAATAAACTGGAAACAAAGGGAGAGTCCTAAAAGGACCTAAGCCCCGCTAGCAAGGGTCACCATAATTATAGAATAATCTTAGAAGTAGACCGTCATAAGATGGTGATCGGGATATTACTGTGGGACTATATTCGAATACACAAAGATAAAATTTATTCGCCTTAATGCTTCACAGTCACTCCGTATAATGTAGTGCTATCGTAAATGTAATCGAAATAACACCTTATAGCCTTTCTAAATGAAAACTACTGTACATAAAGACGCTCCCGACCTCATAACATAAGACCACGATCAAATAAAATGGTCTTTAATCGCTGGCGATATAGAGGCAAAAACAGGATCGTCATTTCTTAATTGACAGAGCTTATCAGCCAATGCTTAACATCTTTATTTTTTTAAATCTTTCTTCATAGTTATACGTTGATTGTTACCGATAGCTATTGTCCATCTTTATTGATTATCACAAATAATTCATATAATAATTTGTCGACACTTGCATCGACTGCATCCGTCATTGTCTACCATGTCAGCACTTCCTACCTGCCTGTGGAAGAGTTCGACCAGTGATGTAGAGGGTTTCTGAATGTCCGGCTTTCGTGGCGGTCGACAGGGAGACAGTGTAGGATGTCGAAGGCGACAGATCGAGGATCTTGTAGGACTGCTTAGACGGAGATATAACCCGATGCTTGATGCTTCCCAGATGAGGATCGGCTGACCGAATAATAACAACATTGCAGCAGAATCAGTAAGCAACGCATTTGCTAACATGCCACCTGTTCTCCATCATCTGAACGAGGAATCGCAGAACCGATCCTTAGATCGGATATAATTATGGTATGTATGTATGTATGTATGTATGTATGTATGCATGTATGCATGCATACATGTATGCTATGTATGTATGTATGTATGTATGTATGTATGTATGTATGTATGTATGTATGTATGTATGTATGTATGAATGAATGTATGTATGTATGTATGTATGCATGCATGTATGTATGCATGTATGCATGCATGCATGCATGTATGTATGTATGTATGCATGCATGCATGTATGTATACATGCATGCATGCATGCATGCATGTATGTATGTATGTATGTATGCATGCATGCATGCATGCATGCATGCATGCATGTATGTATGTATGTATGCATGCATGCATGCATGCATGCATGTATGTATGTATGTATGCATGCATGCATGCATGTATGCCATGTATGCATGTATGTATGTATGTATGTATGCATGTATGTATGTATGTATGTATGCATGTATGTATGTATGTATGTATGTATGTATGTATGTATGCATGCATGTATGTATGTATGTATGTATGTATGTATGTATGTATGCATGTATGCATGTATGCATGTATGTATGTATGTATGTATGTATGTATGTATGTATGTATGTATGTATGTATGTATGTATGTATGTATATGTATGTATGTATGTATGTATGTATGTATGTATGTATGTATGTATGTATGTATGCATGTATGAGCACTTGTTATAGCGCCCCTTCAAGATTTCTACTCAGCGGCTCTCCCGATTACAGCGCGGACACTGAATCTTGGAGTTTCACGCCGAAGCGCATGAGCAATTGCGAGTGAAGGACTTGCCCAGGGTTCCTACGCGACAGGCTTTAGGTGGATTCGAACCCGCAACCCTCCGGCTGCAAGGCACCGAACATACCCCTACACCACCGCATACGTATGTATACATGGTATATGAGACTAGGTCACTAGGACTAGTAATGGATGTGGTAGAATTAGGTAAGTTTAGATTTTTAATGTAGACATTGGTCCAAAGTCATGCAGTGTCCTCAAACTAGCTCAGCAACAATAATTGCTTTCAACTGGGACGCTCCTAGCTGCTTGCAACAGTCATACACTGCAGAATTCAAAGATGTTTTGTTTGCAAATGATAATGGCGACAAGAGCTGGATGATTATGACGACGTTAACGACGACGATTGTTAGGCTGTATGATGTATCATCGTTTAGGAGTGGCAATCGGTTGCTACCTTGCAATTGCAGTTGGACATTGTGCCTTACGTGTCATTTGGTTAGATGTGTAGCTGTGTATTGAAGCGCTTAAATAGAGCACTATAAGGATCATATAAGGTGCTGTAACATGACTGTCTAGCAGTTCTAAAACGGGATACGTGGATACATCAAGCGGAAACTGTTTCTTGTGTTGCTTTGTGGCGGAAGAGTTCGAATAGACTCATTGAAGAGTGAAGACAATACTGAAAACTTTGAGTTCGTCTCACCAATGTGGTAGGTAAGTAGGTAGTGCGTCAGTATTCCATTTACGTCAAGTGGTGGCGTCCATTCAACGAGGAGATGGTTGGACCCTGCCTGAGTCACACCGAAGTTTAACGGAGCGCCAGGAACTGGAATTAAACATTACCTCATAAAGTAACTTCACACTTCTGCAATCTGCACACCTGATTTTCTCTCATAGACCTCTATCTTAGTGGAAAAGACCTCTTGGTAGACCTCCATCATCGCATCATTTTGTGCTCGATAGCGCAACAGGAGAAGTAGAAGAAGGAAGAGAAGAGGTGGAAGAAAAGAAGGAAGAAGAATAATTTAAAAACTACGAAGAAAAAGAACAAGAAGAACACGAACAACCTGGAGAATAAGAACAAGAAGAAAAAAATGGAGAATAGGCTGAAGTTGCTGACCTCCTTCGGGAGTTTGAAAGTCGACGATTTGGCTGAGATTTCCCTGGTTAACCTGATTCAGGGCCATTACAGCGGCCTGGATCCTGGAGTACGGCCAAAGACGGTTCGTAGACCCTGAGACTACGGCCGATGAGGATGCCGCGTCCTGACCCCTCCTCCTCCTCTTACTCGGCCCTGGCTCCCCAGACAGCGGAGGACATCTGTCAAAATGAGGACGCAGAACGATGTCCTCCGTTCGCTTCTCATCCGGCCTATCAATCCGCCAAAACTGAATCTGTCAATCAATCAATCAGTCAATCAGTCAATCAGTCAATCAGTCAATCAGTCAGTCAATCAAGTCAGTCAGTCAGTCAGTCAGTCCAGTCAATCAATCATCAATCAATCAGTCATCAGTCAGTCAAGTCAGTCAGTCAGTCAGTCAATCAATCAATCAATCAATCAATCAATCAATCAATCAATCAATCAATCAATCAATCGCCATCAATATCTTCAAACATTCGTCCATTCACCAATCATCAGCTAATGCAATCATCAATTAGACAAAGTTTTATCAATCAAGGTAAGTGAATCGTCAATCAACACAAATAAACTATCCAATCAATCAGTTAATCGTTCGATCCATCCATCACGTGATCTGTATGTCGAAATCTCAAACGATCTGTTCATCAGTTCATTAGTTCCCCATCAGAAATAATTAATATTATTATAGACAGGCATAAACTTTTTAGTGCAAGAGCTTCACGAGTTTGTTAACAACGAGTGGAAATGGAAATACTGGAAAATGGGACGAAAAGAGATAAAGAGATAGAATTTCCTTTGATGCAGCAGGAAACCAGCAAGAGGAAGTACTTGGTGAGAGCATCATATGAAAATATGGTAGAGAATGTGGGCGAGATAAGTTTTAGTACAAGTTATTATCAGGTTGTCAGATGGAAATAGTTATATACAGGAGATCCAGGTAGCCACACCTTATGCTAAAGGACCCAATTTCTGTGCAGCAGACTAAGAATTAATCGGGAAAAGGGTAAAGATAAAGGGTTTGGCAATTGGAATTAAAGGTAAGTAAACAAGTTAGTAAGTGTGTTCTTTATTAAACGCCGGCAAACGCACGGCGCTGTACATACAAAGTTATACCAAGTTATCAAATAGTAGCAGACAAGTTAGTTAATAATAATTAAACTAAATAATAATTAAACTAAACGCACTGTGGTACTGGAGTGAGTCAAGAGGCGTGCAAAAGTTGTAAGAAGTAAGGAGGAAGATTACTGAAGAAAACATGCCTAAGCAAACAAGAACCAAAAAGAAGCACCCTTGGGCAGCACGATATATGTTTATATAAAGAGAATGGCAATGAACAAAGCATGGAAATATCTTCAGAAGTTAAGGAAATAAAGACTGAACCTGATAATTAGAATCCTCCAGGACTTGAGAAATCATCGACTATGTGAATGAAATATATATCCCCAGCAATGCGAACAAAAGCTATGGAAAGACAATAGCCCTGTTAGCCATTTCTTAGCTTGAATAGCCTCTGATCGGCTTCTGTTGAGCTATCTGGGGCTCTGTAGCAAACTTCT